>CM057141.1:14788874-14838029 GCA_029964075.1 Patiria pectinifera
GTTAGCCTTACTTTTTTCATCAAATTTGCCAAAAAAATGACTTTTCTCCAAACGATGCAGAAATGACTTTTGATGCAAGGAGAGTATCATACAATATACTGACTGCCATTATTTCGAAGATTTTGGCACAAATTATCGATTTATTGAGGAAAAAAACATATTTTTCACTGATTTTGGCCCAAATTATCAACGCATTGTTCCTGTACATGTATAAGGGCACATCTGTCCAGAAATTGAGTTAGAATGTCTTCTGGGGTCCCTTAGGCATCTCTCCTGGAAGTTTGGCGCAATTTAATTTTTTGGCCAAAATTGAAAAAAAATATAAGGGGTTAGCCTTACTTTTTTCATCAAATTTGGCCCAAAAATGACTTTTCTCCAAACTATGCAGAAATGACTTTTGATGCAAGGAGAGTATCATACAATATTCAGACTGTCATTATTTCGAAGATTGGGGCACAAATAATCGATTTATTGAGAGAAAAAAAACCCATATTTTTCACTGATTTTGACCCAAATTATTGACGCATTGTTCCTGTATAAGGGCACATCTGTCCAGAAATTGAAATGGAATGTCTTCTAGGGTCCCTTAGACATCTCTCCTGGAAGTTTGGCGCAATTTCATTTTTTGGCCAAAATTGAAAAAATTACAAGGGGTTAGCCTTACTTTTTTCATCAAATTTGGCCAAAAAATGACTTTTCTCCAAACTATGCAGAAATGACTTTTGATGCAAGGAGAGTGTCATACAATACTCAGACTATCATTATTTCGAAGATTGGGGTACAAATAATGATATATTGAGAGAAAAAAAAACATATTTTCACTGATTTTGACCCAAATTATCAACGCATTGTTCCTGTATAAGGGCACATCTGACCAGAAATTGAGTTGGAATGTCTTCTAGGGTCCCTTAAGCATCTTTCCTTCAAGTTTCAAGGAATTTCATTTTTTGGCCAAAATTCAAAAAATTACAAGGGGTTAGCCTTACTTTTTTCATCAAATTTGGCCAAAAAATGACTTTTCTCCAAACTATGCAGAAATGACTTTTGATGCAAGGAGAGTATCATACATTATTCAGACTATCATTATTTCGAAGATTGGGGCACAAATAATCGATTTATTGAGAGAAAAAACACCATATTTTTCACTGATTTTGACCCAAATTATCAACGCATTGTTCCTGTATAAGGGCACATCTGTCCAGAAATCGAGTTGGAATGTCTTCTAGGGTCCCTTAGACATCTCTCCTGGAAGTTTGGCGCAATTTCATTTTTTGGCCAAAATTGAAAAAATTACAAGGGGTTAGCCTTACTTTTTTCATCAAATTTGGCCAAAAAATGACTTTTCTCCAAACTATGCAGAAATGACTTTTGATGCAAGGAGAGTATCATACAATACTCAGACTATCATTATTTGGAAGATTGGGGCACAAATAATCGATTTATTGAGAGAAAAACCCATATTTTTCACTGATTTTGACCCAAATTATCAACACATTGTTCCTGTATGAGGGCACATCTGTCCAGAAATTGAGTTGGAATTCTCTTAGGGTCCCTTAGGCATCTCTCCTGGAAGTTTGGCGCAATTTCATTTTTTGGCCAAAATTGAAAAAATTACAAGGGGGTTAGCCTTACTTTTTTCATCAAATTTGGCCAAAAAATGACCTTTGATGCAAGGAGAGTATCATACAATATACAGATTGTCATTATTTCGAAGATTGGGGCACAAATAATCAATTTATTGAGAGAAAATACCCATATTTTTCACTGATTTTGACCCAAATTTTCAACGCATTGTTCCTGTATAAGGGCACATCTGTCCAGAAATTGAGTTGGAATGTCTTCTAGGGTCCCTTAGACATCTCTCCTGGAAGTTTGGCTTAATTTCATTTTTTTGCCAAAATTCAAAAAAATTACAAGGGGTTATTAGCCTAACTTTTTTCATCAAATTTGGCCAAAAAAATGACTTTTCTCCAAACGATGCAGAAATGACTTTTGATGCAAGGAGAGTATCATACAATATTCAGACTATCATTATTTCGAAGATTGGGGCACAAATAATCGATTTATTGAGAGAAAAAAAAACATATTTTCCACTGATTTTGACCCAAATTATCAACGCATTGTTCCTGTATAAGGGCACATCTGTCCAGAAATTGAGTTGGAATGTCTTCTAGGGTCCCTTAGACATCTCTCCTGGAAGTTTGGCGCAATTTTATTTCTTGGCCAAAATTGAAAAAATTACAAGGGGTTAGCCTTACTTTTTTCATCAAATTTGGCCAAAAAATTACTTTTCTCCAAATGATGCAGACATGACTTTTGATGCAAGGAGAGTATCACACAATATTCAGACTGTCATTATTTCGAAGATTGGGGCACAAATAATCGATTTATTGAGAGAAAAAACCCATATTTTTCACTGATTTTGACCCAAATTATCAACACATTGTTCCTGTATAAGGGCACATCTGTCCAGAAATTGAGTTGGAATGTCTTCTAGGGTCCCTTAGGCATCTCTCCTGGAAGTTTGGCGCAATTTCATTTTTTGGCCAAAATTGAAAAAATTACAAGGGGTTAGCCTTACTTTTTTCATCAAATTTGGCCAAAAAATGACCTTTGATGCAAGGAGAGTATCATACAATATTCAGACTGTCATTATTTCGAAGATTGGGGCACAAATAATCGATTTATTGAGAGAAAAAACCCCCATATTTTTCACTGATTTTGACCCAAATTATCAACGCATTGTTCCTGTATAAGGGCACATTTGTCCAGAAATTGAGTTGGAATGTCTTCTAGGGTCCCTTAGACATCTCTCCTGGAAGTTTGGCGCAATTTAATTTTTTGGCCAAAATTGAAAAAATTACAAGGGGTTAGCCTTTTTTTTTTCATCAAATTTGGCCCAAAAAAAAGACTTTTCTCCAAACGATGCAGAAATGACTTTTGATGCAAGGAGAGTATCATACAATATTCAGACTGTCATTATTTGGAAGATTGGGGCACAAATAATCAATTTATTGGGAGAAAAAAACACCATATTTTTCACTGATTTTGACCCAAATTATCAACGCATTGTTCCTGTATAAGGGCACATCTGACCAGAAATTGAGTTGGAATGTCTTCTAGGGTCCCTTAGGCATCTCTCCTGGAAGTTTGGCGCAATTTCATTTTTTGGCAAAAATTAAAAAAATTACAAGGGGTTAGCCTTACTTTTTTCACCAAATTTGGCCAAGAAATGACTTTTCTCCAAACTATGCAGAAATGACTTTTGATGCAAGGAGAGTATCATACAATACTCAGACTATCATTATTTCGAAGATTGGGGCACAAATAATCAATTTATTGAGAGAAAAACCCCATATTTTTCACTGATTTTGACCCAAATTATTGATACATTGTTCATTTATAAGGGCACATCTGTCCAGAAATTGAGTTGGAATGTCTTCTAGGGTCCCGTAGGCATCTGTCCTGGAAGTTTGGCGCAATTTCATTTTTTGGCCAAAATTGAAAACAATTACAAGGGGTTAGCCTTACTTTTTTCATCAAATTTGGCCAAAAAATGACTTTTCTCCAAACGATACAGAAATGACTTTTGATGCAAGGCGAGTATCATACAATATTCAGACTGTCATTATTTCGAAGATTGGGGCACAAATGATCGATTTATTGAGAGAAAAAACCCATATTTTTCACTGATTTTGACCCAAATTATCAACGCATTGTTCCTGTATAAGGGCACACCTGTCCAGAAATCAAGTTGGAATGTCTTCTAGGGTCCCTTAGGCATCTCTCCTGGATGTTTGGCGCAATTTCATTTTTTTGTCAAAATTGAAAAAATTACAAGGGGGTTAGCCTTACTTTTTTCATCAAATTTGGCCAAAAAATGACTTTTCTCCAAATGATGCAGAAATGACTTTTGAGGCAAGGAGAGTATCATACAATATTCAGACTGTCATTATTTCGAAGATTGGGGCACAAATAATCGATTTATTGAGAGAAAAAAACCCATATTTTTCACTGATTTTGACCCAAATTATTGACGCATTGTTCCTGTATAAGGGCACATCTGTCCAGAAATTGAGTTTGAACGTCTCTAGGGTCCCTTACGCATCTCTCCTGGAAGTTTGGCGATTTTTTATTTTTTGGGCCGAAATTGAAAAATTACAAGGGGTTAGCCTTACTTTTTTCATCAAATTTGGCCAAAAAAATGACTTTTCTCCAAACGATGCAGAAATGACTTTTGATGCAAGGAGAGTATCATACAATAATCAGACTGTCATTATTTCGAAGATTGGGGCACAAATAATCGATTTATTGAGAGAAAAAAACCCCATATTTTTCACTGATTTTGACCCAAATTATCAACGCATTGTTCCTGTATAAGGGCACATCTGTCCAGAAATCGAGTTGGAACGTCTCTAGGGTCCCTTAGGCATCTCTCCTGGAAGTTTGGCGCAATTTCATTTTTTTGCCAAAATTGAAAAAATTACAAGGGGTTAGCCTTACTTTTTTCATCAAATTTGGCCAGAAAATGACTTTTCTCCAAACGATGCAGAAATGACTTTTGATGCAAGGAGAGTATCATACAATATTCAGACTGTCATTATTTCGAAGATTGGGGCACAAATAATCGATTTATTGAGAGAAAAAAACCCCATATTTTTCACTGATTTTGACCCAAATTATCGACACATTGTTCCTGTCTAAGGACACACTTGTCCAGAAATCGAGTTGGAATGTCTTCTAGGGTCCCTTAGGCATCTCTCCTGGATGTTAGGCGCAATTTCATTTTTTTGCCAAAATTGAAAAAATTACAAGGGGTTAGCCTTACTTTTTTCATCAAATTTGGCCAAAAAATGACTTTTCTCCAAACGATGCAGAAATGACTTTTGATGCAAGGAGAGTATCATACAATATTCAGACTGTCATTATTTCGAAGATTGGGGCACAAATAATCGATTTATTGAGATAAAAAACCCATATTTTTCACTGATTTTGACCCAAATTATTGACGCATTGTTCCCGTATAAGGGCACATATGTCTAGAAATTGAGTTGGAACGTCTCTAGGGTCCCTTAGGCATCTCTCCTGGAAGTTTGGCGCAATTTCATTTTTTGGCCAAAATTGAAAAAATTACAAGGGGTTAGCCTTACTTTTTTCATCAAATTTGGCCAGAAAATGACTTTTCTCCAAACGATGCAGAAATGACTTTTGATGCAAGGAGAGTATCATACAATATTCAGACTGTCATTATTTCGAAGATTGGGGCACAAATAATCGATTTATTGAGAGAAAAAACCCATATTTTTCATTGATTTTGACCCAAATTATCGACACATTGTTCCTGTCTAAGGACACACTTGTCCAGAAATCGAGTTGGAATGTCTTCTAGGGTCCCTTAGGCATCTCTCCTGGATGTTTGGCGCAATTTCATTTTTTTGCCAAAATTGAAAAAATTACAAGGGGTTAGCCTTACTTTTTTCATCAAATTTGGCCAAAAAATGACTTTTCTCCAAATGATGCAGAAATGACTTTTGATGCAAGGAGAGTATCATACAATATTCAGACTGTCATTATTTCGAAGATTGGGGCACAAATAATCGATTTATTGAGAGAAAAAAACCCCATATTTTTCATTGATTTTGACCCAAATTATCGACACATTGTTCCTGTCTAAGGACACACTTGTCCAGAAATCGAGTTGGAATGTCTTCTAGGGTCCCTTAGGCATCTCTCCTGGATGTTTGGCGCAATTTCATTTTTTTGCCAAAATTGAAAAAATTACAAGGGGTTAGCCTTACTTTTTTCATCAAATTTGGCCAAAAAATGACTTTTCTCCAAACGATGCAGAAATGACTTTTGATGCAAGGAGAGTATCATACAATATTCAGACTATCATTATTTCGAAGATTGGGGCACAAATAATCGATTTATTGAGATAAAAACCCATATTTTTCACTGATTTTGACCAAAATTATTGACGCATTGTTCCTGTATAAGGGCACATCTGTCTAGAAATTGAGTTGGAACGTCTCTAGGGTCCCTTAGGCATCTCTCCTGAAAGTTTGGCGCAATTTTATTTTTTGGCCAAAATTGAAAAAAATACAAGGGGTTAGCCTTACTTTTTTCATCAAATTTGGCCAAAAAATGACTTTTCTCCAAAGATGCAGAAATGACTTTTGATGCAAGGAGAGTATCATACAATAATCAGACTGTCATTATTTCGAAGATTGGGGCACAAATAATCGATTTATTGAGAGAAAAAAACCCGATATTTTTCACTGATTTTGACCCAAATTATTGACGCATTGTTCCTGTATAAGGGCACACCTGTCCAGAAATCAAGTTGGAACGTCTCTAGGGTCCCTTAGGCATCTCTCCTGGAAGTTTGGCGCGATTTCATTTTTTGGCCAAAATTGAAAAAATTACAAGGAGGTTAGCCTTACTTTTTTCATCAAATTTGGCCCAAAAATGACTTTTCTCCAAACTATGCAGTAATGACTTTTGATGCAAGGAGAGTATCATACAATACTCAGACTATCATTTTTTCGAAGATTGGGGCACAAATAATCGATTTATTGAGAGAAAAACCCCCATATTTTTCACTGATTTTGACCCAAATTATCAACGCATTGTTCCTGTATCAGGGCACATCTGTCCAGAAATTGAGTTGGAATGTCTTCTAGGGTCCCTTAGGCATCTCTCCTGGAAGTTTGGCGCGATTTCATTTTTTGGCCAAAATTGAAAAAATTACAAGGGGTTAGCCTTACTTTTTTCATCAAATTTGGCAAAAAAAGGGACTTTTCTCCAAACGATGCAGAAATGACTTTTGATGCAAGGAGAGTATCATACAATATTCAGACTGTCATTATTTCGAAGATTGGGGCACAAATAATCGATTTATTGAGAGAAAAAAACACCATATTTTTCACTGATTTTGACCCAAATTATTGACGCATTGTTCCTGTATCAGGGCACATCTGTCCAGAAATCAAGTTGGAATGTCTTCTAACATCTCTCCTGGAAGTTTGGCGCAATTTCATGTTTTGGCCAAAATTCAAAAAAATTACAAGGGGTTATTAGCCTAACTTTTTTCATCAAATTTGGCCAAAAAATGACTTTTCTCCAAACTATGCAGAAATGACTTTTGATGCAAGGAGAGTATCATACAATACTCAGACTATCATTATTTCGAAGATTGGGGCACAAATAATCGATTTATTGAGAGAAAAAAACCCACATATTTTCCACTGATTTGACCCAAATTATCAACGCATTGTTCCTGTATAAGGGCACATCTGTCCAGAAATTGAGTTGGAATGTCTTCTAGGGTCCCTTAGGCATCTCTCCTGGAAGTTTTGCGCGATTTCATTTTTTGGCCAAAATTGAAAAAAAATATAAGGGGTTAGCCTTACTTTTTTCATCAAATTTGGCCAAAAAAATGACTTTTCTCTAAACGATGCAGAAATGACTTTTGATGCAAGGAGAGTATCATACAATACTCAGACTATCATTATTTAGAAGATTGGGGCACAAATAATCGATTTATTGAGAGAAAAAAACACATATTTTTCACTTATTTTGACCCAAATTATCAACACATTCTTTCTGTATGAGGGCACATCTGTCCAGAAATCGAGTTGGAATGTCTTCTAGGGTCCCTTAGACATCTCTCCTGGAAGTTTGGCGCAATTTCATTTTTTGGCCAAAATTCAAAAAATTACAAAGGGTAACCCTTCCTTTTTTCATCAAATTTGGCCCAAAAATGACTTTTCTCCAAACAATGCAGAAATGACTTTTGATGCAAGGAGAGTATCATACAATATTCAGACTGTCATTATTTCGAAGATTGGGGCACAAATAATCAATTTATTGAGAGAAAAAAACCCATATTTTTCACTGATTTTGACCCAAATTATTGATACATTGTTCCTTTATAAGGGCACATCTGTCCAGAAATTGAGTTGGAATGTCTTCTAGGGTCCCGTAGGCATCTGTCCTGGAAGTTTGGCGCAATTTCATTTTTTGGCCAAAATTGAAAACAATTACAAGGGGTTAGCCTTACTTTTTTCATCAAATTTGGCCCAAAAATGACTTTTCTCCAAACGATGCAGCAATGACTTTTGATGCACGGAGAGTATCGTACAATATTCAGACTGTCATTATTTCGAAGATTGGGGCACAAATAATTGATTTATTGAGAGAAAAACCCCCATATTTTTCACTGATTTTGACCCAAATTATCAACGCATTGTTCCTGTATAAGGGCACATCTGTCCAGAAATTGAGTTGGAATGTCTTCTAGGGTCCCTTAGGCATCTCTCCTCGAAGTTTGGCGCCATTTCATTTTTTTGTCAAAATTGAAAAAATTACAAGGGGTTAGCCTTACTTTTTTCATCAAATTTAGCCAAAAAATGACTTTTCTCCAAACTATGCAGAAATGACTTTTGATGCAAGGAGAGTATCATACAATATTCAGACTGTCATTATTTCGAAGATTGGGGCACAAATAATTGATTTATTGAGAGAAAAAACCCATATTTTTCACTGATTTTGACCCAAATTATCAACGCATTGTTCCTGTATAAGGGCACATCTGACCAGAAATTGAGTTGGAATGTCTTCTAGGGTCCCTTAGGCATCTCTCCTGGAAGTTTTGCGCGATTTCATTTTTTGGCCAAAATTGAAAAAAAATATAAGGGGTTAGCCTTACTTTTTTCATCAAATTTGGCCAAAAAAATGACTTTTCTCTAAACGATGCAGAAATGACTTTTGATGCAAGGAGAGTATCATACAATACTCAGACTATCATTATTTAGAAGATTGGGGCACAAATAATCGATTTATTGAGAGAAAAAAACACATATTTTTCACTTATTTTGACCCAAATTATCAACACATTCTTTCTGTATGAGGGCACATCTGTCCAGAAATCGAGTTGGAATGTCTTCTAGGGTCCCTTAGACATCTCTCCTGGAAGTTTGGCGCAATTTCATTTTTTGGCCAAAATTCAAAAAATTACAAAGGGTAACCCTTCCTTTTTTCATCAAATTTGGCCCAAAAATGACTTTTCTCCAAACAATGCAGAAATGACTTTTGATGCAAGGAGAGTATCATACAATATTCAGACTGTCATTATTTCAAAGATTGGGGCACAAATAATCAATTTATTGAGAGAAAAAAACCCATATTTTTCACTGATTTTGACCCAAATTATTGATACATTGTTCCTTTATAAGGGCACATCTGTCCAGAAATTGAGTTGGAATGTCTTCTAGGGTCCCGTAGGCATCTGTCCTGGAAGTTTGGCGCAATTTCATTTTTTGGCCAAAATTGAAAACAATTACAAGGGGTTAGCCTTACTTTTTTCATCAAATTTGGCCCAAAAATGACTTTTCTCCAAACGATGCAGAAATGACTTTTGATGCACGGAGAGTATCGTACAATATTCAGACTGTCATTATTTCGAAGATTTGGGCACAAATAATCGATTTATTGAGAGAAAAACCCCCATATTTTTCACTGATTTTGACCCAAATTATCAACGCATTGTTCCTGTATAAGGGCACACCTGTCTAGAAATTGAGTTGGAATGTCTTCTAGGGTCCCTTAGGCATCTCTCCTGGAAGTTTGGCGCAATTTCATTCTTTGGCCAAAATTGAAAAAATTACAAGGGGTTAGCCTTACTTTTTTCATCAAATTTGGCCAAAAAATGACTTTTCTCCAAACGATGCAGAAATGACTTTTGATGCAAGGAGAGTATCATACAATATTCAGACTGTCATTATTTCGAAGATTGGGACACAAATAATCGATTTATTGAGAGAAAAAACCCATATTTTTCACTGATTTTGACCCAAATTATCGACACATTGTTCCTGTCTAAGGACACACTTGTCCAGAAATCGAGTTGGAATGTCTTCTAGGGTCCCTTAGGCATCTCTCCTGGATGTTTGGCGCAATTTCATTTTTTGGCCGAAATTGAAAAAAATAAAAGGGGTTAGCCTTACTTTTTTCATCAAATTTGGCCAAAAAATGACTTTTCTCCAAACGATGCAGAAATGACTTTTGATGCAAGGAGAGTATCATACAATATTCAGACTGTCATTATTTCGAAGATTGGGGCACAAATAATCGATTTATTGAGAGAAAACAACCATATTTTTCACTGATTTTGACCCAAATTATCGACACATTGTTCCTGTCTAAGGACACACTTGTCCAGAAATCGAGTTGGAATGTCTTCTAGCCTTATAGTAGTCCAGGCAAAATACTTCATTTTTTGAGTAAACCTCAAACAAATTGCAACAGAATTTTTTTTCACCACAGTGCATTTCTATAAGGTCCCTTGAATGACATACTAAAAGTCCAAAAACATCCAAGTGGTGGAAATATGCCTAATTTGCATAAATCCAAAGTGGCCGAAAATTTTAGGACTTTCACATTGATTTGGTCATATTTCTTATACTCGATAGCTTTTTCAGGTACTTAAAACGACAATTGTAGTCCGTTTACATTGATTTCATAATTATTCTAGTCCTACGTAACTTTCAAGATCCCCATGTTTCCCAAATTTGCCATATGCCCTATAATAATTTGCATAAATGCAATATTTTAATTTGCATAAATTAAAGTTAAAATTGTGGCTGTCATGTGTGGACATATCACAATTGAATTTTCCTGATAATCCAAGTTCAGTTATTTATACATAAATATCACACCACAGTGCATTTCTATAAGGCCCCTAAAAAAGGTCCCAAAATCCAAGTGGTGGAAATATACCTAATTTGCATAAATTTAAAATGGCCACTTAAACCATGATTTTCATATTGATTTTGCCATAACTCTCGTCTTACATTGCTTTTTGGGGTACTTTAAACAACAATTTGTCCTTTTACATTGATTTCATCATTATGCTAGTCCTGGGTACCTTTCTAGGTCCTTACGTTTCCCAAATTTGCCAAATGCCGTATAAGAATCTTCCCATACAAACGGACAAACCGCCAGCACCACCATCACTACTTGAGGTCATCGGATGTGGATGTAAGAAGCATTTTCGAGGGTGGGCATGGGGGCATTTACCCACCACTTTTTTGATGATAAAAAGTAGTAATTAAATAGTAAAGTCTGTCAGGAGCAAGTGTGGCCCATTGGGCCATGGGCAGCGCTGGCATTTATCTCCGAGATTATTTCAGAGAATATTTCTATTCCCCCTGGATGGGATGCTAGTCCATCGCAGGTTACTCCACAGCTAATGCTGGCACCCATTTATACTCCTGGTTGGATAGAGGCAAGTGTGGATGAAGTCTGCCCTAGGACACAACATAATGGCCAGCACCTGAAATCGAACTCCTGACCCTCTGATCATGAGTCACAAACCCTAACCACACTACGGCACAAAAAGGAGTTTGATCACCGCTTGCTCAATTGGGAGTTGGTTGCTGCCTCGGCAAATAATATGGAAGACATAATCTAACTTTTGATGCGCATTTCTGGTGCTGCACATGGCTACCCGAAAATAAAAACCGTTAAACTTCAATTTGGAAATTGACGGAGCCTCTAATGTCCTTGGAGTTAATGTAACACATGCCTGTCATCTAAAAATACACGTTTTATGGCTGTTTTGTCTTTGCACTGACGTAATAAAATTATATTCTGAATTATCGGAAAAACGGTTCGTGGCTAGACTGTACGAATCATAATTTTCTGCATAAGCAATAAAATATGCTTATTTTTTTTATAAAAAAAAGTATTTTGTGGCTTTTTGGTTTTTGCAGGGCATAATAAAAGTTTGCTCTGTTATTTTTTGGTCCCATTTTAATAGTTTATAACATTAGGCAGCTGCTGAACGGCAGAGGGAATTGCAACCGCCCCCTCTAAATCTGATACTGTAGAAGGAGGCTTGTTGGAAATGAGAGGCTGCAATTATTGTCCATTTGTCTTTTGTTCTTCCTCGTTTTTACTCATGAATATTAATTTGTGAAGACAATTTTTGTTAAAGCCAGCCATCAAGTCAAAGTAATAGAAGCAGAAAAAAAGCTGCCTAATATGGGAGACGTGATCCACTTTTTTTGTGTTCACATTATGACTTCTCAAAAACATAAGCAGTGTCGGTAGACTTCAATTTGGAATTTGACAGAGCCTCTGAGTCCCTTGAGTTTATGTAACATATGCTTATCATCTAAAAATACATGTTTTTTTTATTATGGCTTTCTTGTTTTTGCAGGGCGTAATAAAAAGTTTGCTCTGAGCCAACGAAAGAATGGTTCGTGGCTACATTGTACGTTCTGTTGAAACTAAACTGGTGAGGTACCATTGCAATCAGTAATGGCGAAAAAAAGAGAGAAGTGTATGAAATAAAATAGTTCTTGTTATTTCGCCCTGGGGTTGTGGTGCGTGTGCCCTTGGGCAAAGCACTTAATTTGCCACTCATTTGGCCCACCCAGGATTTGTTTTTGTAGCGGGGGCAAATTAATTGTCCCCCAAAAATCCTTGTATTCTCTCTAGCATATTCTCAATTGATCATTTTGTTTTTGGGTGGGCGGGGGACATTTGCCCACCCCACCCCCAGTGACACCCCTGCAGACGCCCATTTTGTTAAATGTGTATTAAATTAATAGCAAATATGACTTAAACTAGGCAGGAGGCACATGTCGTGCAATGTTTAGAATTCTGAAAGAAAAGAATTGGGAAAAAAACCCTCTTCCATGCAGGCACAGATGAAGTCTCACAGAAAAATGAAGGATTAGGCTATGGGGTATATTGCAAAAGTGACATTTTAGTGTTTGAATCCACATGTACATGTACATAGTATATATAAACACATGCGCTGGGTTCAAAACTACATGTAGTGATGAAAGTTTGCCAATTTATTCTCGCAATAAACAAATGAACCCTGTAATCCATCATGTTTTTGTACGAGTTCATCGGCGCCCTAAGACAGTCCCTGCATAAAAGAGATTTCTTCCCGCTCCTTTTCTTTAAGAAATTTAAACATCTCGTGGCAAATAAATGTAGGGCCTGTGGCCTTGTACCCCTTTTGAAACTCCTGCAATAATCTCATTCAAAGTGAGCAACTGCATGGGCTGGCTTTCAATTTCCATTGTTGTTGCATTCGATTTCAATTTGCATTGTTGTTGCATTGTTGTTGCATTCTAAAGTCTTTATTACGAATGACAAAGGTTACCGTACAGAGGAGCCAGTTGATTGACAAAATGTTATTGATCATGCCCCTTCGTTTCAGCGAGGAATGTGATTGGACAGGACGACCGTTATGACGAGCTGTCATGACGAACTGTCATGACTAACCGTCCAAAAACGAAAGAACGCTAGAAAGACTTGTGCGAATAGAAACTGCACGTGCCGAAAGTATGGTCTCTCTTGTTCAACTGTTTGCGGTGAAAACCGTGGCACTAGTTGTGCCAACTCGCCACCACCAGACATTGATCCTAAGGCTGCTGAAGATTATAGTCTGCCACATAAATGTTCATTCTAAGATACAATGATGTACCGGTACGTGTAGATGATAACAACCAGACTAACATTGCATGCAAGCCAATATGGATGATAGGCCGCCAATATGAATCTTTGTGATATTTCTGGATTCATAACTGAACTTGGATTATCAGGAAAAGTACAATTGTTTTCTCCCTTCACAGTAATCATATATGATAAGAAGTTAAGCTACGCTTTCATTTCACTTACTATTCTGTATTTTGTATTTTGAGTTGCATATTCGAAACTGATATTGTTAAGTGATTTAGCGAGAACCACTTAAATAATTGCGACTTTAACTATGATTGTGTTTTTATTTAATTGACTTGATACTTGTTCCTTTTTAGTTGTTAAGAATTAGTATTTAACTTTGTCATTCTGTTCTTGGATGAAGATTACTCAATATGTATCTTGCGCCTCTTAAATCAGACTCAATAAAAGTGCAAAACCTGATGAATAGTTACCCCCGCAACCCATTTTCCATGGCCTAAGTCCCAACACGGGTCCTAATTGTGCTGTAACTTCAACTTTACTTTACTTTATTTGAATTTATGCAAATTAATATAAGGCATTTATGCAAATTATTATACGGCATTTGGCAAAGTTGGGAAATATAGGGATCTCGAAAGGCACCCAGGACTAGAATAATGATGAAATCAACGTAAAACAAATTGTTGTTTAAAGTACCCCGAAAAGTAATGTAGGACGGGAGTTATGGCCAAATCAGTATGAAAATCATATAATTAGTGGCCATTTTGAATTTATGCAAATTAGGCATATTTCCACCACTTGGTTTTTTTTTTTTACTTTTTTTTTCGGGACCATATAAAGATGCTCTGTGGTGTGATACATAACTGAACTAGAAGTTATTAGGGAAAATTCGATTGTGGCATGTCCACACATGACAGCCATAATTTTAATTTTAATTTATATGCAAATTAATATACGGCATTTATGCAAATTATTATACGGCATTTGGCAAAGTTGGGAAACATAGGGATCTAGTAGGGTACCCAGGACTAGAATCATGATGAAATCAATGTAAAAGGACAAATTATTGTTTAACGTGCCCCAAAAAGCAATGTAGGACGAGAGTTATTGCCAAATCAATAGGAAAATCATATAATTAGTGGCAATTTTGAATTTATGCAAATTAAGCATATTTCCACCACTTGGATTTTTTTGTACTTTTTTTTCGGGACCATATAGAGATGCTCTGTGGTGTGATATTTACGTATACATACATGTAACTGAACTAGAAGGGCAAAACCTAATTTGATTTATATCACCCCGACGCAAAATTCCATCTTATGAACTAGAAGTTATTAGGGAAAATTCAATTGTGATGTCAACACATGACAGCCATAATTTTAACTTTAATTTATGCAAATTAATATACGGCATTTATGCAAATTATTATACCGCATTTGGCAAATTTGGGAAACATAGGGATCTTGAAATTTACCTAGGACTAGAATAATGATGAAATCAATGTAAAAGGACTAAAATTGTTGTTTAAAGTTCCTCAAGAAGCTAATAGTATGAGAAATATGACCAAATCACTGTGAAAGTCCTAAAATATGCGGCAATTTTGGATTTATGCAAATCAGGCATATTTCCACCACTTGGATTTTTTTGGACTTTTAGTATGTCAATTTAGGGACCTTAAAGAAATGCACTGTGGTGAAAAAAATTCTGTTGCAATTTGTTTGAGGTCAAAGCTTATATTGCCTGGACAATAGGCATCTCTCCTGGATGTTTGGCGCAATTTCATTTTTTTGTCAATTGAAAAAAATACAAGGGGTTAGCCTTACTTTTTTCATCAAATTTGGCCAAAAAATGACTTTTCTCCAAATGATGCAGAAATGACTTTTGATGCAAGGAGAGTATCATACAATATTCAGACTGTCATTATTTCGAAGATTGGGGCACAAATAATCGATTTATTGAGAGAAAACAACCATATTTTTCACTGATTTTGACCCAAATTATCGACACATTGTTCCTGTCTAAGGACACACTTGTCCAGAAATCGAGTTGGAATGTCTTCTAGGGTCCCTTAGGCATCTCTCCTGGAAGTTTGGCGCAATTTCATTCTTTGGCCAAAATTGAAAAAATTACAAGGGGTTAGCCTTACTTTTTTCATCAAATTTGGCCAAAAAAATGACTTTTCTCCAAACGATGCAGAAATGACTTTTGATGCAAGGAGAGTATCATACAATAATCAGACTGTCGTTATTTCGAAGATTGGGGCACAAATAATCGATTTATTGAGAGAAAACCCCCCATATTTTTCACTGATTTTGACCCAAATTATCAACGCATTGTTCCTGTATAAGGGCACATCTGTCCAGAAATTGAGTTGGAATGTCTTCTAGGGTCCCTTAGGCATCTCTCCTGGAAGTTTGGCGCAATTTCATTTTTTGGCAAAAATTGAAAAAAAATTGCAAGGGGTTAGCCTTACTTTTTTCATCAAATTTGGCCAAAAAATGACTTTTCTCCAAACAATGCAGAAATGACTTTTAATGCAAGGAGAGTATCATAGAATATTCAGACTGTCATTATTTTGAAGATTGGGGCACAAATAATCGATTTATTGAGAGAAAAAAAAAGATATTTTCCACTGATTTTGACCCAAATTTTCAACGCATTGTTCCTGTCTAAAGGGCACATCTATCCAGAAATCGAGTTGGAATGTCTTCTAGGGTCCCTTACGCATCTTTCCTGGAAGTTTGGCGCAATTTCATTTTTTGGCCAAAATTGAAAAAAAATTGCAAGGGGTTAGCCTAAATTTTTTCATCAAATTTGGCCAAAACAATGACTTTTCTCCAAACGATGCAGAAATGACTTTTAATGCAAGGAGAGTATCATATAATATTCAGACTGCTATTATTTCGAATATTTGGGCCAAATTAATCGAATTATTGAGAGAAAAAACATTTTTTTTACTGATTTTGACCCAAATTTTCGACGCATTGTTTTTGTTTAAGGGCCCATCTGTCCAGAAATTGAGTTGGAATGTGTTCTTAGGTCCGTTAGGCATCATTCCTGGAAGTTTGGCACAATTTCATTTTTTGGCCAAAATTGAAACAAATTGCTAGGGGTTAGCCTTACTTTTTCATCAAATTTGCCAAAAAATGACTTTTCTCCAAACAATGCAGAAATGACTTTTGATGCAAGGAGAGTATCATACAATATACTGACTGCCATTATTTCGAAGATTGGGGCACAAATTATCGATTTATTGAGGAAAAAACCATATTTTTCACTGATTTTGGCCCAAATTATTGACGCATTGTTCCTGTATAAGGGCACATCTGTCCAGAAATTGAAATGGAATGTCTTCTAGGGTCCCTCAGGCATCTCTCCTGGAAGTTTGGCGCAATTTAATATTTTGGCCAAAATTGAAAAAAAATATAAGGGGTTAGCCTTACTTTTTTCATCAAATTTGGCCAAAAAATGATGTTTCTCCTAACGATGCTGAAATGACTTTTGATGCACGGAGAGAATCATACAATATTCAGACTGTCATTATTTCGAAGATTGGGGCACAAATAATCGATTTATTGAGAGAAAAAAACCCATATTTTTCACTGATTTTGACCCAAATTATTGACACATTGTTCCTGTATGAGGGCACATCTGTCCAGAAATCGAGTTGGAATGTCTTCTAGGGTCCCTTAGGCATCTCTCCTAGAAGTTTGGCGCAATTTCATTTTTTGGCCAAAATTCAAAAAATTACAAGGGGTTAGCCTTACTTTTTTCATCAAATTTGGCCAAAAAATGACTTTTCTCCAAACTATGCAGAAATGACTTTTGATGCAAGGAGAGTATCATACAATACTCAGACTATCATTATTTTGAAGATTGGGGCACAAATAATTGATTTATTGAGAGAAAAAAACCCATATTTTTCACTGATTTTGACCCAAATTATTGACACATTGTTCCTGTATGAGGGCACATCTGTCCAGAAATCGAGTTGGAATGTCTTCTAGGGTCCCTTAGACATCTCTCCTGGAAGTTTGGCGCAATTTTATTTTTTGGCCAAAATTGAAAAAATTACAAGGGGTTAGCCTTACTTTTTTCACCAAATTTGGCCAAAAAAGGACTTTTCTCCAAACTATGCAGAAATGACTTTTGATGCAAGGAGAGTATCATACATTATTCAGACTATCATTATTTTGAAGATTGGGGCACAAATAATCGATTTATTGAGAGAAAAAAACCCATATTTTTCACTGATTTTGACCCAAATTATCAACACATTGTTCCTGTATGAGGGCACATCTGTCCAGAAATCAAGTTGGAATGTCTTCTAGGGTCACTTAGACATCTCTCCTGGAAGTTTGGCGCAATTTTATTTTTTGGCCAAAATTGAAAAAATTACAAGGGGTTAGCTTTACTTTTTTCATCAAATTTGGCCAAAAAATTACTTTTTTCCAAACTATGCAGAAATGACTTTTGATGCAAGGAGAGTATCATACAATATTCAGACTGTCATTATTTCGAAGATTGGGGCACAAATAATCGATTTATTGAGAGAAAAAACCCATATTTTTCACTGATTTTGACCCAAATTATCAACACATTGTTTCTGTTTAAGGGCACATCTGTCCAGAAATCAAGTTGTAATGTCTTCTTGGGTCACTTAGACATCTCTCCTGGAAGTTTGGCGCAATTTCATTCTTTGGCCAAAATTGAAAAAATTACAAGGGGTTAGCCTTACTTTTTTCATCAAATTTGGCCAAAAAAGGACTTTTCTCCAAACGATGCAGAAATGACTTTTGATGCAAGGAGAGTATCATACAATACTCAGACAATTATTATTTCGAAGATTGGGGCACAAATAATCGATTTATTGAGAGAAAACCCCCCATATTTTTCACTGATTTTGACCCAAATTATTGACGCATTGTTCCTGTATAAGGGCACATCTGTCCAGAAATTGAGTTGGAATGTCTTCTAGGGTCCCTTAGGCATCTCTCCTGGAAGTTTGGCGCAATTTCATGTTTTGGCCAAAATTGAAAAAATTACAAGGGGTTAGCCTTACTTTTTTCATCAAATTTGGCAAAAAAAAAAGACTTTTCTACAAACGATGGAGAAATGACTTTTGATGCAAGGAGAGTATCATACAATATTCAGACTACCATCGTTTGGAGAAAAGTAATTTTTTGGCCAAATTTGATGAAAAAAGTATGGCTAAGTAAATGAATTGCTGTTTTACCCTCCGACAAAATGTTTGAGTCGCTGCATGATTCTTAAGAAAGTTGTACAAAACTTGTTTGACACTGGTAGGCAGAGACGATTCAATATGTATTCTGTGACTGAACAATTGAAAAGACATTACGCACAAACAGCATCATAAAAGCAATTATTACCCTTATTCAAGATGTTTAAATAAAGTAAAAACATTGTGCAGGGACACCAAATTTCATGAAAGTTATTGTAAGTGTACTGCGCAGCTGCGCAACAAATTTGTTGTGTAAAATTATGGTGTAAGTTCCACATGACACTGTTTCGTGAAATCGGCTGCTGAAATATTCTTACATGATTTTAGGTAATTTAGACTGATTGCATAGTGCTTTTGACATGTAACAAAACCTCATATGCAAAAACAAAAGATGTGTACACTTAAAATCATCAACAAAAGTGAGAAGTGAAACAACACAAAGGCACCCCAAAAATAATAATTCATGTTGAATTTAATTGGAATATCGTGGACTTGCATGTTTAGACGACCAAACAGAGTGCACAGTTTCATGAGTGCTTACTTCACTTCAAAATCAAGCCTTCTCTTATAATTAATTAGTTATGGCACATCCACTTTGTCGCCACAGCACAGACACACCAAATTTGGCAGGTATTTTCATACTTATCAGGCCCTCGGTCTACTTTTGGTTCCCTTTAACCAGAAGTCAGACGTCTGTTTAACTAACTGCCTGTTTGTTTTCTTCAGAATATGAAACCAAAACAAGTTTCAGTGAAATAAACAACGTAGTCTTCTTTGGCTTTCTAATGAAAGTAAAACTGGATTCAGCAAAACCTTAGTTTCATCATTACCCTTTTTTATCTGGAGACACCAATGAGAATAATTAATCATGACAAAAAAAACCCCCATCATTACAGCCATTGGTAGTTAAACCTGACAGAACATTAGAGCTTTATCGTAGAAGCATTTTCTAGCAAGGAGGCTTCAACAACAGAGTGGTTAAACAGATGTGGTCAACAAAGCAGACAAAAATGATTGGAAAATCCACCGTTTATAGGAGATTACTGCTTGACATCACCGTGTCTAGTTGGGATCCTGACATGGCAAATACCATTATCAAATAAAAAAAATCCTGCAGATGGTACATGAGAATGCTCCCTAAATGTTGGCCAGCTATGTTCCAAATTTCTTCTCCGGAAGTGTGGATGGTAAACTCTCATAGATGTCTTCTAGAGGGCGCTCTACAACCACCAACCAGCCCGGCTTACCAAAGTATCCAGCATACAATAGCGGCTGTAATCAAGCAACGAAAAGAAAGGACATGTTGTAATGGCTACAAAACTAGACCAGGAAACGGCGTTTCAAAAGCCAAAGTTTGCTTAATATATTACCTCAACATCAAAACAACATATTTCCTTTTTTATTATTTCAGGGCGTAGAGGAAGTACAAATGCCCAAGACACTGATGTAAATCACTATGCATATGTAACTTGGAGTCCAGCCCCCCACCCACCCCAGCCAGCCTTCCTTGTCCTTATTGATGACATGCAGTCACCTGCGATCATGCCCACTGAATGCCGACGCAGGATGATTAACTCTGCACAGAATCTTTTGTGACAGAAATGTGAAGCATTTTGGATGAAATGTACACACACAACAATGGCATAGCACCAACGTTTCAACTAGGGCGCGTTTTGGCGGTCATAACCAAGAATTGGTTCGGTGGTTTTTCTTTGGTTAATTGTTTTGGGGATTTGAGTACTACATGATCATGCGTAATTCTAACACAATTAAAATTGCCGAAGAAATTCACCGACAAGAAACCACCGAACCAATTCTTGGTTATGACCGCCAAAACGCACCCCTGAATAACCATTCAAGCTGTGTCTATTCAGATCTCACATTCCCATGCCGACGCTTGTTCATTTTTGCTTTCCCCAAAGTTCTGATTGTGGAGACAAAAGGGGTGGGGAGAGGTACATGCCTCGTGGATGGGGGGTGGGGGTGAGTCTTTGCATTCACATTTTCTAAAGAAGGTACACATACATGTACTTTGTCTGCTGACATTTTTCAGGTTCCTATGCACCTGTCAGAGCCAATGGTGACACATGATCCTTCTACTTGAGGGAAATACTTTTGGTGACATTTGTAATGTTATTTTCAGGATTTCCTAGACACAAAAAGTGAATAGAATATTGTTGGGGAGTTCAACGGAAACAGGGCCGGCAATACTCTATTCACATTGGACGATATTTTCAAAGGATGCTTCCAACCATAACCACCACGAGAATCGCTTTTCAAAGCTCACAGTGCCAAATCAAACCTGTCTCTTTCAACAGTGTTTTCCCGCAAGTCATGTAATGATTTCAAACTGGTTTCACAGCTGAGCAACTGCATTGAGAGATAACCAGTTTCATTTTATGTCTGTTCCACACCCAGACAATGCTTTGTTGCATTTTTTTTTTTTTGGGGCAGGATTTTCTAAAGCACTCTCTTCCCAATATTTTTTTCAATGTCAATATCTTTTTGATAACACAAAGTGTCTGTCTGGATGTGTGCCAACATATTTTTCAGGTTTAACAAAAAAGAAGCCCAGATCTGTGAACAGGGAATCTATCGACAAATGGGCTGTGACATTGCAGGAAATCTGAGGAATACATGAAAAGTATACAAGCATGTATGGCAAAAATATGTTATCTGCAATTTAAGAAAAACCCTGAAATCCTGTAATTGTATTTTTTTTTTAAACACATCTCAATGTGTTTTACTAATTTGAAATTAAATGTTATCATTTAAAAATTCAAAGCATGATTTCTTAAAACTAAAATATTCTGCTAATTATTTTGAAGGATACCGTATAAATAACACAGAATTGGGAACAAGCAATCATTCATATTAGAAAGCTAACTTCATTGCGAACAGTGTTTGTTCCATTCTTTTCCAATTTTCGTTTGATTTTTGATTGATGTACTGACTGAACATTGGGAACGTCTGGGGTGGGGTTTGAAATAACAATTTTGCCACTTGAGGAAAATAAAAGAATTCTAGCTAACTTTATAACGTAATATAAATAAGGATTAAGGGAGTTATGGCTATACATGTACCTTGTATCGATGGCAGATATTGAAGCCATGTTGTTTGCTTTCTCCCTGTGGGGGGCTGCCCAGACCACGGTTGAACAACTTCTCACAACGCGTGGGAAGTGGCTGGCAAACAAACAATAAATAAGAGAAAAAATACCAACAAAAAAAGGAATAAATTATAATACTTTAGAAACATGTACACACACCCTATTTATAAACCGTTTTTAAGACCTGAGCAATATAACATGATTCAAGAATGCGTTGACGGAATCAACTTCTCTAATTCATTAATTAAGTGCATCAAACTAGGAGACTCCCTAATCAATTTTCTGCCTGATTTCATACACTAGTTTGTTTTTAACATGAATACTTTCAAGTATTAAAATCTACCAACAAAATCTGAAACATTTGTTCACAGGTGGTCAGACATTGGGCTTGCCAAGTCTGACGTACAACAAAAGTAAGCCAATGGTCCCTCAGCAGTAAAATGCAAACTGTCTGACTATGAACTGTTATAGACCAGTATCATGCTGCCACCATTTCAGTCATGTTCCCTGTATCCAATAACAGTACTTAATGATAATGGTTTTTTTGTGAAAAAAGGAACCAGACTATTTGTCCTTCCAGCCTCGCTTTGGTTACATTGCTTTGAATGGGAAAAATCAAGATGGCCGCAACATGATAATGGTCTATTCCCCCATGCTCAGTTGCAGTCTTCAATTCAAATACAGCAACAGCTACAATGTACTGCAGTGCATACAATTTGCAACAAAAATGTCAAAAATCTTAAATTACAGATGGAAGCATCCCCTACTGATATGGGTCTTCTTTAGCCCATTTAGACAAAACAGTGTTATATCGTGCCATCAATGCTTGCATATCTATAACATTTTATTCTCTGCTTTCACCATTTGCAAACCATATTTTTTTCCAAAGCTAGTTTATTTAAAGCTCATATACATATTAATACAAGCATTACTGTAAGTTTCTGCAAGTTTTGTCCAAATTTGACTGATAGGAACCCCCAGAGTTGACATTTTTTTAATACCACTTTATCACTTTTCATTACCACTTTTCAATCTCACTCAAATAAAATCACATTTTAAGACATTAATGTTGAAACATTTTTTTCACACCAATGCACACCTATGTCTTTCAGTTTAAGAAGTCTGTTTTTAAAAAAGACAGTTCTTTTCAGCTGCACCCTTAAAGCATTTCTACTTCACTTCCCACATTAAGGCAATCTATATTTATCACTGGACAGGTATGGAAAGCCTAAGGCAACGTATACTTTCAAGATGTATGAGAATCCTAACGATAACCAACTGATGACAAAAATATGAAGTATGACCATTTTTTGTTCATTCTACGGATCACAACAGGCCTCTTATCCCAATCATACAAGTGACTGGCTTAAAAAAAAAACATGTGAAAGATTCTTTTAAAGCTATAGTCCATCATTTGCAGCCATCCGAAAAGTAACTGGCGTAATTATTGTTGAAAAACATACTTGGTTGAAAGATAGTAAGGTGACTAAACTCCCTGTGAAATTATTCTTTCTGGCAAGCTGTCATTTTGAAGTAATCAACGAAAGAAGGACTTTCCAACAGTGCGTCTTAAGACGCACCGTAGGAAAATTTAAATTAGTGGTTCGTTTTGTTATTCGACGAAGTGCGCACAAGCATTGGCAGGACGCACACGCGCGCCCGGTTGCTATAATTCATCGAATCAGTGCGCGATATCGCGTATAGCTGAAATCGGCTCAGTGAGAACGCGTCTCGGACGCTGAATTCAAGCAATTCAAAACATGATACAGCAACTTTTGATTTGAAATTGAGATCCTAGAATGCTGTTTATCTCAAAATATACAGCTGAAGCTGAGCTGAAACATCATCAGGTTAGTTGTTCTGTACCCTTCTTTAGATTTTGAACACTTTTGTTGCTTCAAAGGAACAAAATGCACAAATTACAAATGATGGACTATATCTTTAAGTAAAAATCCAGGAATACACTGATCAAATTACTATGTCATTTATACAGGAAATCCTGTAATAGTGGACTGATTTCTTCTATGAGAGCACACATCAAGTCTCCCCCAGGGTGGTGTAAGGGGAAGGGGCAGCTTTATTCAGGCTGGGATTAAACTTGTTTCTGTACATCAATGGCAGGTGCTGTACGTACGGTACAAGACACAAGTCGGCCTACAGTACCTCCCAAAATATATTGAGAAAACTTTGCTATCCCACATTTCTGTTGCATCTTTGCTGTATGTTTTTAAGGTCGCTTGTGGCTGTGCCTTCATATCTTGTACATTACAATTTGTTTTAATTATTTAAATTATTTATTGATTTTTGACCAGCATTCTCAAAGTTTTGTCCTTGCTCTCCTGAAAAGCCTCCTGCCTTTTCCCGCACATCATTAAAACATAAAGATACCTCGGGCATGCAACTGGGAAGTCACCAAAAAAAAGAGGAAATTCAATTCTTTCCAAGAGTTTGTACAGCGTTTTCTATTTTCAATAACACACATGGGAGGTCAAAAAAGAGGAAATCAGCTGATCCGAGGAAAAGTTGCATGCCTGATACCTGTGCTCAATAATTTGATTACAGAAGAAAGAAAAAAGACTGAATTGACTGGGACACTGACTTTGACATTGAAGATTCAGTGTGCAGACTAAAATAACAGTCCAGTTACTTCGAAAGGTATTGATTTCAACTTGTGGGTAAGCAATAACCTCTACTGTCTCTGTTTTAAGTGGGAGAGATCACTGCATCGCCTCATGTCGAGTGCCAAACTCAAGCTTCTTGTCTCCTCATAATCCACGTCAATCATTGGGAAAAAAAAATTCTCTCCCCGATGTCCCATCTGCCCATTACCATGTTTTCCGTTTCATGTATTAATGTGCAACGTGACACTGCTGTATATCTTCATGATGAGCGCATTCAACAACATTGTTGATCTAGGCCTGGAGTCATGTAACACTCATACATAGCAAGGCGCTGAACATGCAGTGAAGCACTTCTGAGGCTAGTAATGCCTCAATCTACATAATGACGTGGTGTTAACCATTTCCAAATGTATTGAACACAGGAAATCATTACTCTTTTAAACTCAAATGAGCAGAGAATAGGATTTTTTTAATTACTGATTTATACCATTTGAAGACTAAAGCACCTCTTAAGATATATCATTCCACAAAATGGGGAAGTCCAACCAGCTGTATCATTTTTGGGGATGATGTGAAAATTAGTGTTAAATCAGTCAGTGACTCGGTCAGTGACTCAGGTAGTGACTCGGCCAGTGACTCGGCCAGTGACTCGGCCAGGGACTCGGTCAGTGACTTGGCCAGGGACTCGGCCAGGGACTCGGCCAGTGACTTGGACAGTGACTCGGCCAGGGACTCGGCCAGGGACTCGGACAGTGACTCGGACAGTGACTCGGCCAGTGACTCGGCCAGTGACTCGGCCAGTGACTCGGCCAGTGACTCGGCCAGTGACTCGGCCAGTGACTCGGCCAGGGACTCGGCCAGTAACTCGGTCAGTGACTCGGCCAGTGACTCGGCCAGTGACTCGGCCAGGGACTCGGCCAGGGACTCGGCCAGTGACTCGGCCAGTAACTCGGCCAGTGACTCGGTTAGTGACTCGGTCAGTGACTCGGCCAGTGACTCGGCCAGTGACTCGGCCAGTGACTCGGCCAGTGACTCGGCCAGTGACTCGGCCAGTGACTCGGCCAGTGACTCGGCCAGTGACTCGGCCAGTGACTCGGTTAATGACTCGGCCAGTGACTCGGCCAGTGACTCGGCCAGTGACTCGGCCAGTGACTCGGCCAGTGATTCGGTCAGTGACTCGGTCAGTGACTCGGCCAGTGACTCGGTCAGTGACTCAGCCAGTCAGAGGAGAGTAGGCTGGCCCTGTGGGTCCAGTTAAAAAAGAAAAAGCTGAAGGGAAATTATCAGTGCCATTTACATTTGACAACCTCAACTTATTTGACAACCTCAAGCTATTTGACCACCGAGTTAAATCTGCAATTTCATATTCACTACAAACTGCAACGCACAAATTGTTGTCTTCATTATTTCTTTGGAAGTGACTTATCCCCAGCCGACCAAAGAAACTAAACTGATAACCCTAGCTCTAGGAATAACTGTTTACGTTAAAAAGGTAAAATGCAGCAGCACATGGGAAATGAATCCTGGTGACACATAAGGGCATGCATGAAGACTCATGCCTAATGTTTTCCATTTAGAAAGGAACTAATACCCATCGTGTCTTATTACATGATCCAAATATGGATTTTCCCCCTTTTTGTCTATACAATACACTACTCTCCTCACATATTATCGACTTAGACCCTATGATTTCTGCAATTTATCAGGACATACCCCCAGGGGACTATGAGCCAGAATTCAATAGGAAATTTTACACCTCAATGTTCTTTCTGTCACTACTCATAAAAACAATCGGGTCTCAATTCAAGAGCAGCGTCAAGCAATATATATGTTCTTACACAATTGGTGTGGACAAGGCAAAAGTGTGGTTTCTGCATCCCTGGTGTATGGGGATGGGGTCCAATCGTATGGCTGTATGTGGACTGCAATTTTTTACACTATGATTATTAGCAAAACCAGTCTATTGGACTCTGCATTCAAAGTTTATGAGTTAAAAAACTACAGCAGAAATCATGTTTTGGTACTTTTTTGGTACGATATTTTTCCTAAATGTGATGCAATCAAGCTACATAAGTCGTTTGTCGACCCTGGTCAAAAAAAAAAAATGTTACAGACTTGAAAAGAGCACAATCTCAGCATTACTGCTGTGAAAACAGCATGCTGGTACCATCTTTAGTTCAAAAATTATGGAAGTTGGAACACCAAGAGATGTGATGAAGTGATGTGATGAAGTGGCCCTATTTTGGCCTGTATCTCCAAATAAAAATTCCCGACAAACGACTCATTTAGCCTGATCGCATCACAAATGTTGTTTGTCAAAGAGTAAACTGAAAGGTGTAGAGATGTCAAATTCAAAGGTTATGGGTTAAAAAAAACTCCTTCAATGGTAGCAAATTGAGGCTATATTTGAACATGTTTTTAAAAAGCTGAATAGCAATCCTCATGTGTAATACCAACCCTTACCAATAATGTTAAAGTGGAATACTGTTTCTATCAACCTTGTAAAAAGTCCATACAATGCCACAAGTCATACCTTCTTCCTATCAATGATGTAGAATGCCTGTGAATCCTGCAACATCATGTGATCTGGTCTCTCTGGGTCAAAGGTTACAGTGGTGATAATCTCCCGTCTGCCCAACCAGGCCTCATGGTGGCCTACTTTGTGTAGATTCTTGGTCCATCCACTAAAGCCCTTGCGCAGGAAATCAAACTCTGCAATCTAGGAGGAGCATGGTAATGAACGTCTTCAGCATCTACTTGTGATTTTAGAGACCATTTCATGCCACGTTTACAATAAAAATTCGGCTTAGCACTGATGTCCTACACAGATGTGCATGTACAAGAAATCTTCAGAAATGTTAACAACATTGGCAACACAGAATGGCAACATGTATATTTTTTGCCTGTCTCTCTCCCAAATTCTTGTTTTGTTTTGAGAGCGCATCAAAATCCAACACATTTATCATGTTGTCTTAGAGGGGATGTGACAAATTCATGAAACTCAAATCACTACGGTCTCAAGATCAATTTATCTCAGACAAAAAAATGGTGTCCATTACAGCAACGTTGGACCCATATATGCACAAATTGCCCCTTGAAAAATTGTCATTCACATGTCCACCACTTACTCTGATTTGGATGTCATTACAAAAATTGTGAACTATAAAGATTATGAACGGTTGTAGGTTACAATGAAATTAAATACAATTGGTGTCAAGTTAAAGGGAATGTACAACATTTGCTTTTGCTGCAATTCTCAGAAATAAATGGATTTGGATGATTAGTTTGATATAGAAAATATTGTTAAACTGACTTGTTTCACATTTTGGTCTTGTAGATGCTAGAAAAACCAAGAAAATCAATCATGTTCTTGTAGTCTGGTTCCCCGACCCCACTTAAGATGAAACACAGCAATTTATAGGCTTTGTGGAAATGTAAGGTCGGGGTATCAGTCTAGCAGGTTTGTACTCCTTCACAGGTGTGTAATCAATTGCAAAAAAAATGCGGAATAACTAAATTGAAAAATTAGGAGCAGTTTTTGAAAAAAAGCCAGTTTTCTCCAACGCTGGTCAGCCGACCAGCGTTGGAAAAATACAACTTTTCTTGAAAATGTCAGCACACCAGGAGCTACGATTTTACAGGATGATTAAGACTGTCATTCCCTAACAATCCAGTAAGGTTTTTTGTGATAATGTGATCATTTCGTTTTTTGATGTTTGCAAATGTTGTACATGTATCTTCCCTTTAAGTCATTATCACTGCTTATGATTAGTTTTGTAGCCAAAGCTTGTGTGCTAAGAACAAATACACTCCAATGACAAAGAGAAAGCTACCGTGCGATCCGTGTAGACAATGACCAGATGCTGTGAGTGTGGATTGATTGCCATGGCACTCGGTTGGTGCCGGTAGCCAGGAAGTCTGCACTGAAGCTGGTGAACAAACAAGAACAAGTTGGACAGCTATTGGTGACAACTTCAAGTTATTGGGCAGATTGCATTTTTTTCCGTTGGATTAACTATCTTTTGAGGAAGTAGATGATACAATATTGTTCCCACTTTATCCCAATAGCTGTGATTATTAATTAGTGTTCTATTCATCGTTAATCAAAAGGAGCAAGCAGTAATACAATTAATGACAAATTATGCCGTTGATCAATTTACAGAACAATTTACCAAACATTGCTTGTGGATCCTACAAGATAAATAAAACTGCACCCAACTGTGCATCCACTAGTCACTTCCCCTCCCTTTGTCCCCTGGTTAGGCCAAACAAATTATAGTTCTGCTTCCGGTTTCCCTACCTACCCTATTCTGACAGCCCCTACCCTAATCTTTTTTATTGGAAAAATGAGAAAAAAACACCCAAAACCATCAATTTCTACCTTTTACCCTTGACTACACGCAGACGCCTCCATGTGCTTGTACACAAAAAAAAATTGGCAAAGAAAAATTCTCTACCTACCTACCCTATTTTCGAATGCCATGTAATCGGAAGCAGAACTATTTTTTTTTTTTGCTTTAAATATGTCTCTAATTTCTCCCAACCCTGACTTGTCTTTGTCTCCAAATGGGACTAGCCCAAAACCTACCTTTTTGTTGTCCAAGTTATAGACAAGAATGTTGCCTTTGTTGTCAGCCACAGCAATGAATTTTCCGTTGTTGTTGACCGCCAGGTGGCTGATGGAGTCTTCTAAGGGAGGGAAGGTGTGCAGTAGGGTTGGTTGAATGCTGTCCACCCGTATCACCTGAGGATTTGAAGAAACAAAGCTTGCGGTAATGACAGAAATACTGACATCCTGTTGATCCTTTTGCAAAATGACAGTGAAGTAATAGATATACAGATTTGAGATAGTACCAGAAAGAAAGTAGTGTAAGGCCCAAAAAAAAAAAGTCTCCGGTTTCTGGTATGTGCGCGCGTCGCCGTAGCCATACGCGTCGGCAAAATGAAAAAGTTTTTTTTTTCAATGAAAGATGATGTCTCAAAACCGCCAAACTCACTGGTTTGACTGGAATCCTGCTGCTGCACAATTTTAACGTGTTTTTGGATTGGGTTATGGTCGAGAATAAGCTTTATGTGGCCTCTCTGGACTCCCATATATTTGCACTAAGTTTAGTCGGGCACCATTTGCTGTCATCAGCCGACATTTGAGGCAGAAGAAATCAGGTAAAAAAAAAAAAAAAGCTGCGTCGCCGCACCACTTTTTGGGCAAGCTCGATACCAGAAACCAGAGACTTTTTTTTTTGGCCTAATGGCAGTTTTCCTACCTTCCACAGTACCACTGTGTACCCAGTTTAATTCCAATGTGGGAAGTTTATCATAGGGATTAGGATTTGGGGTCTCCCATTACACTTGCACCACTTAAAAAAATATACCTGTGAATGATTTTACTTTCTTTGTTAGAAAAGCAGCCAATTTCACAAAACTTGTTACAAGTTGCTGGTCACAGTGCTGAAGTCAGCAACTAGGAATTAATTTATTGATAAGTATGCAAACACTTTTATTAAGCTTCCCATTCAAGGATGTACATCATACATAAAGTACTGGTAGTGTCGAAACTATAGAGCTATATTAAATTACTAGAGCGCTAACTCCCCATTCTTGCGCGCAGAAACGCTTTGAAGCCGTCCTGGGTGCAGACATTTTGAATTTATGTGCGTGTTTGTAGAACATAATGAAATTAGATGGAGTGAATTTTGAAAGTGTACTCTACATGCAACGCGCGAGTAGAACATCCGCAAACAACTTAAGCGCGTCATTGATGGTTAAAAAAACGTCACAGCGAAAAGCATCTGCAGCGAATACGCGCACGCATTGCGCTGTTTGCGTAGAGCAAAGTGACACGCTCATTTGCTGATCGTGCGCATCGGTTTCGGGTGTATCGGCTTCGATGACACACCGGTATGGAATACAAACGCAGATATAGTTGTACAAAAGCCGTACAGAATTTCTAGTTCTCCATAGGTTTGTGTGCAAACATGGATGCGCCCATCAGGCATTACTTTGTACACGCAAGTTAGCGCTCTAGTAATTTAATATAGCTGTATGGTCGAAACACAACTAAATCTAAATGGCAACGGTGCACGTTCAGTTACCTGTGGGTGTGTAGAGGAACATTCAAGGTTGTTTACAAATGACTATCTCATTAATTAGGCCAGTGTTTCTTGTCAGATGAATAGAATCAATTTGTAACAAACTGAAAAATGTCATTTTTATTTAAATTGTCAACAACAAAAATATTCACTGTATCGTGTAGTGAGGAGAAATGAGGACTGAACGATCTCAAGAGGAAACTACCTGGATTGATCCTTGCTGGGAGGCAAGTACGAGCTTGTCCGAGGTTTGCGTGAATGTCATCAAATGAGCTGGCTGCAAACCTGATGGTAGGGCAGGAACCTGGGGAAACAACAACATGGTCCAGGGCTCTCAGTCATTTTTTATGGCAGAGGGGTATTACTTTGTGACAATGGATTTCCTTAGAATATAAACCAAGGTATTTCACTTCCAGTAAGAATACCCAATGAGTGTTTTTACTCCCAACATTTTTTTTCAACCAAAATCAAAAAACTTGCCATAACAAATAAAATAAAATAAAATAACTTGCAGATCACATCGGGAGGGGGGGGGGGGTGGATGGTGTAGAAAATTCAAAGTTGGTTTCCTGTATGTTTCATGCGCTCTTTAAGCAAATCTGGAAATACGGGCAAGAGTAATTTTACAGGTGTTTTTGAGAAATGGGTTGTTGAGAACGTAGACAAGGTTTAGGCTGTGGAGCACCATCAACAAAATAAAACATAAAACAAACACCAGGTTAAATGCATAGCCTTACACCGGTATTCTAGGTTACAGTGTTTACTGTAAAAAAAAAAAAAGTAACATCAAAAGGAAATGTCTTGATTGCATTTTTGTCATGAAAAAAAATACCTTAATCTTCAGTACAATCTGGTTGTAGTAGTTGACCTTTCTGAGCCTTTCACACAGGAGGCCAGTTTAAGGCATGTCAAAGACATCACAGGTCTTATAGTTTTAGCAGGACTATGTGAACTACCAGTGTTCTCCAACCTGTAAAAATAACCTGGTGTCCCTTCAAGCTTTCCGAGGAACCCGCCAAGCTTCAAAAGTTGCCGCCATGCTTAAAAAAGTTGCCCGCCATGCTTAAAAAGTTGCCCGCCATGCTTTAAAAAAAAAAAGGAAAAAATAATAAAAAAGGCAAACAAGTGGGACTACCCTTACCCTCAAGGGTATATTTTGGCCAGAAACTCTGCCAAAAGCGTCACTGTATCATGTGATATATAGATGTATAAATGTATCACTGCAAATAGCGCCCCTAACATAAAACGCCCCCCCACCTCCGCTTTTTGACAGCGCACTGACCTTTAATTTTCAAAGTTGGAGAACACTGAACTACTGAGAAATAAGCAACCAGAGTAAAGACAATCACAGCACACTACAGTCTAGACTCTTGCTTCAAAAGCCACAAATAGACAGTTGTTTGTGGAGGGAAACATGCAATGGGGCTGTCGTCCCAAGAGAAGCTGGAGGGCCAATTGGTCGGCCGACACTAGACTTCTTACCTTTGATAATGATAGCGGAGAGTGGTTGAGATGAAACATGCGTACACCATTCACATCTGAGTAGGCCAACCATCTGCCACAGCTGCTAATAGCACTGCAGGCGATATGCTCCGCGCTCTTAAGTGTTACGGTAGAAAAAGCCAAAAAACAAGCAAAATCGAATGATAAATAAACCAGGATTGTGGAGTTGCAGGGGCAAATCAATCAAAAAGTGGAAAAAACAGCAGGAACATATTCAAAGATTCTGACAATTTAGAAAAGAAAAGAAAATTTCGCTGTCCACCCTCACAGAAAGCTGGGCACATCAATCATGTACTCATGACTTCTGAAATATGGAGTGCCTCACATACAACATGTATTTTGTTTCTTTGTTTAAGAATGCAACACTCAAAAACGAAAGTGCACTGTATGTAGTTTGTTAACTAATAAGGGCTGATTTACATGTACAAGGCAGGGGGGGATAGAATGTTCTGGTCTCATGGTACAGTTTGCACGGCTCACATAAATACCATGAGATAGAGCGATAAATTACCGTGCTTAAAACGTTCCCCCATGCAAGAAATATACATTCTGAACATTCTGAACAATCAACGCAAGGGTCAGTACGGTATGTGTAATGACGGAGCAATATGCCTCGTTTAATTTCCGATTTCCATTCCAAAGCTTTCAATGTTGATCAGCCCTTACTCTCCTACTTTCCAAAATTAAAAAAGGCCGACGTTAAATATTACACACTTCATTACAATGCTGAATACTGTGACTTCATGTTCAAAGGAATCATTTCAAGAGAAAAGTTATCTTCTTCAACCGTGTATTTTAACAGCTGTTTGCCAACTATTTGAAGCCTTGTTTAGAGAGAAAAAAGAGTTCTATTTTACAATGGAGATTACTAAAACCACTACGTGATCTATTGAATACCATTATAGAAACTCAGGTAGCAAGTTACATGTAGCTATAGTACTGAGGATCTTTGAAAAAAGGGATGTCAAAACATCTCACATTCATCCTCACTTTAATACTTGGACCATAGAGACCTACAGTCGGCCAAAATGGCTGGGACACTTGGAAATAACCTTAGCCTCCAACGGTCACCTACTCTCCGCCTCCCCGTCAATGTTCTCCCCTCCAGCTGATGGAGAACACACCTGTAATGAGACAACATTGAGCTGAGACTGGGGTTGGGGGGGGAGCCAACGGGTGGCCAGGATTGTAGCTCTATGCTCAGACACTCTCAGATCACTCCCCCCCCCCAACATGCTTATGAATGGTGTACTGACCGCCAAACCAACCATTCAGTCTATCAACCACTATGACAAAACCAAGTGTCTGGATTGTTATGGCTTAACGACAAATTTACGAGGGAATATGCGGTTAACATTACTTTCATTTGACACTCACGATTAATTGAGTTCTAGTTTTTACATCAAAATCTAATGGATGTGAATGTATTAAGCAATGTAATGTTACAGTGTAAATACAAACTTTTTGTAATCATTCTCAATTTGTGGCAAACAAGTTGCAGTAATTCCCAAATGCCAAAAAAATAACGGATAAAAATGTAGACTATTCCAATTATTTGTTCAATCCATCAAATTAGGTGAGGTGCTAGCTTAAAGAATCACTTTCTGGCATGGTCCTTTTTTAAAGTTTTGTTTCATTTTATTGAATAATCAGATTTGTTTCATTTATATCAGATGTTCAGAAAAAATTCTTAAATATAGATTTCTCAGAAAACTGTCTGTGATTGTTTACTCCTAATCTTTAACTGTCATCTGCATTTATGTTACCTCAGTTCATGGAGATGAACAATTCTTTTGTGGATCAGACACAGATAATCAAATTTTGCGAATAATCAACAAATCCATCTCCATGGAGTTCTACATGAAGGCATTCATCAAAGTGATAATATGTGACTCAATAGAGCATTGATGTATTATACAAACAAGCAAACTGCAGTCGCACCAGGCATTGCACCCCCACCCCTCCTCCCCCCCCCCCCAACACTGACTGGAAAAACTGAGAATTCACCCACGCTGAAGAAATGGTGCACCAGTCTGGAAAACAGCTTGCCAGAGGGCAAACAATTTATAATCATTTTAAGGCAGCATCCGATCTACTTGTCTACAGCTGGCAATAACAACAGCGTCGTCTAGTGGAGCGCTTGTAACCACCTTCTATACATGCATGTGTTACTGCCAGTCCTAGCCACGTTATTTTCGAGACAGCCCAACTCCTCACTTCCACAAACCTATACTCAAAAGTTTTGCCACCCTTAACCCTAACCCACCTCACTCCTCCAAAATCCTCTTGGCGGTTTTGGAGGATTCTGGAGGATTGAGGATGAATGGTAATTGAATCAAATGAGGATTCTGGAGGATTGAGGATGAATGGTGATTGAAGCACATGAGGATTTTGGAGGATTGAGGGTGAATGGTGAATGAAGCACGAGGGGATTTTGGAGGATTGAGGATGAATGCATTTTGAGGCAGGACTGTCTGATGATTTTGAAGGATTTGCCGTTGGTTAGCCTTCATTTAAACACGAGTGCAAAGTTTTGGGATGAGGAGGATTTTGGAGGATTGAGGATGAATGCATTTTGAGGCAGGACTGTCTGACAATTTTGAAAAATTTAGGTGGAGTTGAAAAATTTTGGAGGATTTTGGAGGATTGAGGATGGTTGTAAGCAACAAGGGCCTAGGGGGTTAGGGTTAACTTTGTCTAAGGCCACAATTTGATATTTTCCCAATAATAATAATCATAATGGAGATTTATAGAGTGCACGTATCCACCATTATTGGTGCTCAAGGTGCTACATCATTATCAATCAATCAATCTAGTTTATTTTATAACTTCATAATGAAAACATATAAAGTACTTAACTTAATAGATAAACAAAACATAAAAGTAAATGACAATGATATCCTGGTGAGACCACTGCAACAACATATTAACCCTAACCACCCTGAATCCATCAAAATCCATACCCCTGTTTTGGAGTATTTTGGCGGATACAGGATATCTCCATATTGAAAACAAAGGATTTTTGATGAAAACAGGGAATTTTGATGGATTGAGGATTGTAAGCCTAGTGGTACTGCAGGATTTTGATGGATTCAGGACACCTCCATATTGAGCAGTCACCAATATTTTTGTACATGACACAGGTGGATTTTGTCGGATTCAGGATACTTTCTAGTAAAAATACCCAAAGGGGTTAGGGTTCATGCAAATCTTCCACTTGTTTCCAAAAAGTAAATTTCTGGTACCTTTGACATTTCACATGTTGGAGGAACTGAAGTTGAAGTAAATTACAAGCATGTTACGTGTACATGAATCAGCAAATGATAAGGACATCAATACCTACATGTAGATTGGTTCAAATGCACTCTTCAAATACTTGAAAACAAGCATTTGGAATTTTCAGTGATGTTAGGTAAGTCACTTGTTAATTTCATTCAAGAGTCCATTTTGTTTAATTGTACAAAACCAAACAGAGCCAAGGTTGAAAATTTCATCTGAAATCATATACTAATTGAAGTAGACATTGACACACACACACAATTAATAATTCATAGTCAAGAAAAACGAGAATGAGTTCAACAACAAGGGAATTTAAATATAAAGGGATATCTGTCAGAAATCGTTTCTGGCAAGAGTAATCCTGGGTATCAGGAAAGCTGAACTTGGGGAGGCAGACCAGGCCAGTTCAACAACCTTTTGAGCACCGATTCCTTGTTTCATTCCTTGTTTTTGTCTGGTCTACTCATCTCCATCGTCACTCATCAGCGACTGCGCATGAAGCGCGAGCCCTCTGCACAGCCGGATCGAAACTAGGAGTGGAGGAAATTGAAATCCATCCAAGTTCATTCAACTACGCTGGGGCTACGAGGCGGTTTAGGGCCAGACAGTGGCGACAACAGTGGCTGTCTCTCGGTGTTTGAATACCCTATGAGCCCACGAGGAGTTTGTATCTGTTCGGGATCAGAAGGGGGGGGGGGAGGCGAGAGAGAGAGAGGGAGAGAGAGAAAAAAAGCCGATGACTCTGGGTCATGTTTCGGGGCTTAGCAATCGAACACTACTCACAACATGATTAGTCATGTTGGTATGTCGGGGAGGAGAAGAAAATCAATGGGGGATACATGCCCGGGAGGGAGGGCACTGGACTGGTAATCACCCACTTGTCTTGTCTCATATCAGCTTGTGATTCAATATCCTCCAGTGTGCCGGGCAGAAACCACATTGCCATCAATCATTCCAGGGGATTTCTTGTTAATTCATTAATTCCCGAGCCCCAAAAACATCAGCAAGAAACGGAACAAGCTTGCAGTCAAAGCAGTCTTCCGTTAATTAAGTCAACATGAGTGGAGACTTTAGCTGATCACTTGATGACAACATGAACCTGGATAGCAACCCTGTACACACTAAACAGCCACGAAATTCACTGGCAACCAACAATATTGCGCATAATTAACTCTGTGATTAGGAACAATACATGGCGATATGGGACAACTCATGAGAGCTCAATGTGCGGGACACATCATGTGGGACACACCATGTAAACTGACTTCTGTTTTAATGAGGTGGTACTTGTGAGGTACTCACACAAACGAAACGAGGTACTCCATGACTTAGTCTTTGTCTGGCCATACCCCTCAAGAATTCTAAAGAAGAGGGAAAATAGAACAATACCAGTAGTCTTCAAACTCCAGCTGTAATTGTTGTATGCACACGACTGGCATGATGTAGGCACAACTACTTTGACATTTGAATGTGCACACATGTGCAGTGTCTTCTTCAGGACTTCTGATGTTCCGAGGCCACCCAATTCTTATTTAAGCCTCATCCTATGCATCTACATGTGTATTTGGAGGAAGGTGAAGCACACATTCTATTGACACGTTTGTCACTGCTGGCTGTAGCTCCAAATTCAGTTGCTGCCTCTTACGATTCCATACTGACAACAGTTACATTCACAACCAAAATAAAAACAAGCACCAAATGGTACAACCCGCGGCGGCCGGCTAGCAGGGAGGCCGGGTAATGTGTGAAGACGGCTATACGGCACCGTCCGTGCATCCGGGCCGTACCGGTATCTCTAGAGTACAGAAAACGAAAAGGAATGGGGCGTGATCTAATATGCAGAAAGTATGCAAATTAGACGTATGCGCAACAGTGTTTGCAAAACTGGTCTTCGAATGCAAAGCTGTAATACTTGCAAAGCTGTAATACATACTTGAGTTGTATGAATACAATATATGGCGGAGTAAAGTGTCCACCAACCAACCAACCCAGCAATCAACATAAGCAGCTCAAGCCCACGGCGTGTTTCACACCGCTGTGGGAATAAGTACTTCACAAAGGAGTACACTCCACATACATGTGCACATTTTTTGTGCAAGTTTTAAAAGAAACTCGATTGTGATAAAGAATGAGAATTCAAAGTAAAAAGTGCCAAAAATATCTGCTAATCACAACAAGACACCTGCCCAGATCACCCATGCATCCACAGTGCAAGGACCCACACACAATCACAAAATTCCTCGTTCACATTCAGTCAATCCCGCTATATTCTGTCTAACTACAAAGCATTGGCTGGGATTGTAACGGGCAGGAACAGGCCAGGGTACTGACTGGAATGCACGGTACGCTTGACTAATACCAGCCTGATGAAATAAATCATTCCAGTTTGTATAGGAGGGTGAAGGACCGTCCACAATATTACCTACAAAAAAAAGTGCTGCTGGGCACTGATTACGCAGAAAAATATTTGTTTCTGGTGCTTGGTCAAGTTGAAAACCATCACTGTCTGGAACGTTTTTTTAACAATTGATTTGTTACACTACATGTATTTTTTTTAGAAAATGCATGTAACTTGATACTGTAACATAAACCTTTCCATGGAGTTACTCTGCAGCAACACAGTAACTGCAAACAAGAGATCTATGAGCCACTCAGAAGACAAAGCATCTATAAATAGCCACCATCTATTCCTGGAGATGATGGCCATTCTAGCTCACCTAACTTCTTTGCTGGAAAAAAATAAGGAATTGTCTATCATTTCACCTGGGCACACACCTTTTGAACACAAATAAACAAAACAAAACACAGCAACAAAACAAAACCCAGGTTGTGACATCAGACCTGACTGTGAATTAAGCAAGCAATTTCACTTTCTATTTGTAAAGTTCTGTTTTACCAGGACTCCTGGAGTTCTGAGCTAATTCTGGACATCTCCTTTGTGGGAAAACATCTGAGCTCTTCCACTTTCAGTGGTTACATTTATCTGAATATCGGATGCGGAAACAGCACTCTCTCTGTAGTGGGCCTATTCAGTGTCAGTAAATCTCCAGCTGCCAGGGGTAGTGTTGTTATAAGACTGATTAATTTCAATGGCAACGTCCACACCCTACAGCCAAAAATACTCCAGACACCGTTAATGCACCCAGACATTTAATGGATTGGACTCTTTTTGAGAGATTGAAGCAATGAATGGGGGAGGGGGCGCCCTAGAAAACGATTGGGAGCTAGATTCCATTGGGCAAAATTTTTCAAAAAGAGTATGCAATAATTATTTTTTTCTTTATCCATCCAATGTCTAATAGATGCTGATGGAAAAAAGATTTACACATTTTCCTTTGTCCAACAACAACCAAAGCACAATTAAATTATCATTACAAAAAAAAGGTAATGACATAGAAATGTATCACAAGGATACAATAGGAGACTTGAACTCTCTGTCAAAATCTCTGTGTCTCAGTGCATCAATAACAAATTTCCAACAACCCGTCCTGTTGATGAAAAATTTGTATTCAATATCATAACTGATATTGCAAAAATAATGTGCTGTTTTGGAACGTGACTGCGGGGATGTTCTGCAAACAAAGACTTTCTCACGACAGACGGATTCCAAACGAACGGAGAATGCCCGAGCACTGCTCCAGGATGAAATTGGAAAGATGAACAGCAACTGCCCAAAATAATACATGTCACCCTCCCGCAGCCAGACAGTCTGTTACGTAGACAACAAACAAACATAGTCTAGATAGAGTCAGAGATACTGGGGCAGTGTGGGCACTTATTCATGTTGTCAAGAACAGTGAACTGTTTTCCCCGGTCTCTTTTTTTTTTCTTCTTCTCTCACTGCACAAGACATTTTACAATAAGAGGTTACCGATATATCGGTCACAGAAGAGCATTGCCCTGGGTTGCCGTTAATGACCAATCACGGGGCCCCACTGTGCCGCCCAGACAGGTGCGAACTGAATTATGGGTAATGACATGTCTGGTTCCACTCAGACGGAGGGGGTGTATATCATGGTTGGCTGGCAATACACGTGCAGTAGGGCAAAATTTGTCCCATCCCATCCCCCCGTCCCCCTTTTCCCCCCACCCCCAATTCTCCACTTCTGAATTCCTGCCAGTTGCTCGAGGCGATCACATTCAAGTCAATTGTCAGCTCTAGCTCATGTGTGATATGGGTATATCGAGGCTGCGGGGGCCGAGCAGCGTTGCATAAATGGATTTTTGTGTCTCATGGTAAAGTCACCAGATTTACGATCTGGCAGGTATTAAAGGAACTATGGGTATTAATTGCATGGTGTAAGAATAGTACTGGGGAAAAAAAGTGGCCTAATAAATTGCTTGAATGGAATCCTTAAAGGGCACCTTGGAGTCAGGGAATAATCTTTGTATTGCTACTTTTAGGGGTGTTTAGGATCTTTTGGGGTTTTATATTTCAATCTTGAAAAGCAAAACAGTGGTGTCATCTTAGGCAGGAGCTTGCTCTACTTCAGCATCAAATAGTTTTCCAATGAGTTTCATGAGTTTTAATGAGCTTAATGAGTTTGGAATGAGCTTCATATTGAGTTTATAATTTGTACCAAAAATATCCAAACTGTTGTGGCGTGTGACTAACTACAAATCAAAGTATTAGTAAAAAAAAAAAACACTGGAGAAAACTATAAAGATTGCCAATTTTATAGGTGAACAGCGTTGTAAGTTTAATCATACTCTGATGACTAAGAACATGCCTTACATAGGCAAGCAAATTGATGGCATTATTTGAAAGTAACATTGCAGTTGTGTATACAATAACTGAGTTGGTGCAAATAAATGATCATCTTCATGTTCCTCTTCAAAAATATCCAGTCAGACGACAGTGACATTATCATCATGGCGTCACATGTCTACATGTGAGCCTTTCTGGACATATCCTTTTTCATTTGATTATTTGGGTAGCAACAGAATGCCTGAATGTTTGTTGTCATCACTAGTCCTATACACTGCCTGTGAACTTGGAAGAAAGTTAAACGTCATTCATCAGGGGTTGATGCAATGAGCGGATCAAGTGTATGGTTATAATATTAAAGATATACCAGTAGTCCATCATTTGTAATTTGTGCATTTTGTTCGTTTGAAGCAGCAAAAGTGTTCAAAATCTAATGAAGGATACTGAACAACTAACCTGATAAAGTTTCAGCTCAGCTTCAGCTGTATATTCCGAGAAAAAACAGCATTCTAGGATATCAATTTCAAATCAAAAGTTGCTGAATCATGTTTTGAATTGTTTTGAATTGCAGCTATAACGCGATGTCGCGCACTGATCTGACGAATTATAGCAACTGCGCGCGCCTGTGCGTCGTGCCAATGCTTGCGCGCGCTGCGCCGAATTACAAAACGAACTACTAATTTATATTTTCCTACAGTGCATCTTAAGACGCACCGTTGGAAAGGCCTTCTTTCATTAATTACGTCAAAATGATAGCTTGCCAGAAAGATTAATTTCACAGAGAGTTTAGTCCACTTACTATCTTTCAACCAAGTATGTTTTTCAACAATAATACTCCAGTTACTTTTTCGGATGGCTGCAAATGATGGACTACAGCTTTAAACACAAATGAAAAATTGGATGTTATAGAAAGTCTCTCACAAGTCCATCAAAAGGTCTCCGTACACAAAATGTCCAGTCTTCGTTAGTGACTCATAGGACACATCTGTAACTGTATATAAGCTGCAGAGGTGTCGTAGTTATGTTGGATGAAACATTGATGATGTCTGAGGAACCTTGCCATCTGTTCCCAATTACGGGGTTCAAGGCCTCCGTTCCCCGTGGAAAATTACCAGTAATGTGAAGAGAAAAAAATACCTGCACATGCTATCTTTGTTTTTTGCCTTCTTTATACCAACCCTGCTGTCTGGAACACTGTCGATAAGATTATTCACCAAATTTGGTCTGGTCTTTGCTTGTATCGGGAATTGGTGAAATCACACACACACAAATAATGTGCGTTGGCAGGCTAACAAGTGCTTTTAAGGAAGTGCAAGAGATGATGAAAATACTGGCCATTTTTCATATCTCAGCATTGTCCTCTTTTCATGTTCTATTTTTATTAATTTAAGCTACTGACTTTGCAGACTTGAGGAAAACATGAGTCTATTCTTACTGCAATGAAACATGTGCAAGTAAAGAATTAATATTATCAGATATTATTTAAGGGAAATGGGTGGAATATTTGTGGCAGATGAATTACTCCCCTACAACTAACTCAAATGCTGAGGCAAAACTATCGAGGCAAAACTATCGAGGCAAAACTATTCAAACAAAACAGCAAACAAAACTCAACACCCCCCCTCAAAAAAAAAGTTAATTTAAAAGGTTTAAAATAGCTACGCTATCCCCTCCGTTCACAAGTACCCCCTCACTGGCAAATAAAGTACAGTTGGGGATGACCGATCGACGCCATCTTGCCTGACTGCAATTTGCCACGACGCGCGGCCGTACCACTGCGTGTACATAGTACAAATCCCCTGGTGTACGTACGTCACACACAAGGAACGAAATGTCCCGCCCATGGGACCTGGTTGCTAGGTAAAAGGGCGCCCTCTTTTGTTGGTGCACGGAGCTCATAGTTAAAATGAGGAGTTTCCTAACGTTGGTAAAAAGCCAAAATCCCAAGAATATTGGGCAAGATATACAATGACAATGCCGAACCTTCCCTGACGTTCATAGCCAGTTTCAGGATAAGTCTCGGCAACCATTGCCAATAGACACATTTCCTGAGGAAGCTGGGACCCTATTCAGTTAGTAGGAGTACCAGCTGGGCAAGGTTACACTGCTCTTGGCTTGAGTCTACGCATGTTGCCTGCCTTGACAGCTGCCGCCATCACACATCACTCATGTCAGTCTCAGTGTAGTCTTTACATAAAAATAGAATCTGTCAACCTTAAATTGCATTACCTGTCGCAGGATACTCGGTGCAAACATGACACATTTAGCTCGAAATCGTTCTATTTTTTTCTATAGGGTATGATGTAGTTTAGTGATTAATCCTTTGCAACCAGCAGGAAATGGCCGAGGCATGCATGATCAGCCCCGTGTACATAACTGCGATATTACACACTGCCCTCAATGGTTGATACACAGAGCAGATAGCCAGACGAAGATAAGCTTAACACACTCCTTGAAAATGGTCGTGGGTTTCACCTAAGCCCTTTTCACACAAGACAAATCTCAGGGTTGATGCAGGGTTGACGCAGGGTGGAAATCATGTATCGTTTCACACTTGAAGAATTTCAACCCTGCCCCTGCGTCAACCCCGAGATTGATTTCACCCCGGGTTGAACTCAACCCTGCTCCAGACCAGGATTGAGATTTTCATTTTCAACCCGGGTTGAAATTCTTGCCAGGGTTCAAGACAGTAGTAACTGAGCATGATAAGCTTGATTTGCATGAAACAAGTGTGAAACGATGCGGGGTTGAACGCGGGGTTGAAAAATCAAAAACTCAACCCGGGGCGGCACTGGGTTCGCCCAGGGTTGAGTTCAACCCAGGTTGAGAGGCTCTAGTGTGAAAAGGGCTCTAGTGTGGTTCAATAAACTACAAATTCAGAAGGCAAGTTGGAGAAAAGAGTTCTAGATGAGTGGCTTTGCAGTCAAGGAGTCCAGGGAATAAAACAGACATGCCGAGGATTGCCACATGCTATCAACACAGAATCAATTGTGTGTCCATTATCACAGCTGACATTATTAATAAGGTCCTGTGAAGGATGCCTGTATGTTCATATTTACATAATGGACATTGCAGCTACACAGGCAGCTATGCTGCTATCCAGGTATTTAGTAACTATACTATCCCAAGTAGTTTTAAAAGGCAATCTATCCATCCAACTTATTCTGTGTTAATGAGTGAAGTAAAGCAAATGATTTACTTGAAACTGCACAGAATGTCAAAAGATCTTATGTTCAAGTAAACTTGAATCCTCAATCCTGATTGGTCGATCCATGGCAACAAGCCGTGCTACATATAACCATGTAGCACAGCCTCGGTCCATACCGCACTCCGCGTATTGCGCTTTTCTAAAATGCGAGCGCCATTCCGTACAACACACACGTGCAATAGGATAACTGCTGAAAAGTTTGTGTACAGCGTGCGTGTTCCATCTTTACTTTGCGTCAAGTTTGCTTGAAGATAAATTCGTTATCACGCTCGTGTTCGTGGAACACGGAAAATGTAGTGCCTCGTTGTATGTGGGAAACAGACTCACTACATTATTCCGTGTTCCACTCGCACTCACGGGATAACTAATAGTATCTCGCTTAAAATAACCCAAATGTACACACAAAGTTTGACTCTGGCTTACTTAGGAATTGGGAGTCAACTGCCACATTTCTGTCATGGATGAAACAACATTTCATTTACTTCCAAAACAAAAATTTTAAATTTCTTGTATCAACTTTGATACAGTGTCTTTTTATTGGCTTAGTATTAAGCCACCTTAAACGACTGTAAAAGCTTCACAGTGATTGAGTTTTCACATTAGAGTTATGGCTATGACAGTTGTGCCTTTGCCGTACTCCTGGTTTTCAAACACAGCATGATACGTTCCTTCTTGTCCGATACCTCAGCTGTTCCAGCTACCTGGAGTAATGCAGGCGCTGGTTGTCAAGCATGCTGGATAGTGTGGTACAAGGGAGTTCTCAATGGTCTTTCCACATCTTCAAGTCTGATGATGTACTTTGGTGTTGTAGTCAGTCCATAACATGTCTTCACAAGTCAACCACTAGCCTTGGTCAAGGCGCTCGTCCTCATTCATCCGTAGTGCGATACCTCGCTAGCATCATTATTCATCCGTAGCGCGATACCTCGCTAGCGCTAGCAGTAGCACTAGACTATGCATGCAGCGCATTAAAAATACAGCGCGAACAGCGACCTCACGCGGCCACTATTTTTATGCAAATCAGTTGGACCCATTCGCTCGTCCCCAACTGATTTGCATAAAAATAGTGGCCGCATGAGGTCGCTATTCGCGCTGTTTTTTTTTACATGCACTGCATAGCGCGCGAGGACCGTGTACGGGCGAATAACGAGAAGAGCATTGACCAAGGCTAGTCAATCACAAGAAATCCGACCCCATGTCAGGTAATAAGCTATTCAAATTGACTGTGGCAAAAGCATTCCTTTGTCTGTCCCCCGTTACCTGTGACTGAACTTGTGTGTGGACTTGTGATTTACTTGTGACTGGACATTAGATGGACTTGTGATAGACTCAACAACGTTGATGTACTATTGGCTGAAAGTTGCTGGTGTGTTTCAAGGATATTAAGTGGACTGCACTTGAAGGAGCTGTAGAGTGTTACTGACGATTTGGTTTGACCACCAACTACTGATAAGTTACTGTCTTTGCGTTTGAAATGAATGGCTCTTACCTTGGCCTTCAGCTCTAGGAGCTTAACCTGATGATCGGACAATGGGAGCGTTTCCCCATCAGAACCTGTAGGTAGAGCAGAAAGATGCAGAAGTCCAGTGTTAAAGGGAATATACAACATTTGCTTCTGCTGTAATTTTCAGAAATGGATGGATTTGGGGGTATGGTACTTTATAGAAAATATTGTTACCATGACCCATCTGAAGTTTTGTGTTCGTAGATGCTGGAAAAACCAAGAAAGACAATCATGTTCCTGTGGACTGGTTCCCTGACCCCACTTAAGATGAAACGGAGCAATTTATAGACGTCCATTCATAGATGTGTAACAGATTGCCAAAAAATGCGGACTAACTAAATATGGTAAATTGGGGCATTATTTGACAAAAGCCATTTTTTTTCCAATGCTGGTTGGCCAACCAGCATTGGAAATTGATACAAAAAATACTACTCTTCTTGAAAATTACAACACATGATTTTGCAGGATGCTTTAGACTGTCATTCACTAACAGTCCAGTAAGGTATTTCATAATAATTTGGTAGTTTTGTTTTTTGATGTTTGCAAATGTTGTATATTCCCTTTAAGCAAAACTCACTGACATGTTTTTGGGGGTGATCATCTGAACCCCACTTGGAAGCATTTCACAAGTTTAGAGAAGAATGGTAAGTAGACGGACGGAATGAACAGAATCAATTGTTTATTTGAAATGACATACAGGTTTGGAAGCAAACCACATATGTTGTGTACTGAGGACATGCCAACTCTTTAACAGGACAGTCAAGTTAAAAAACAATTTACAGCTCACAAAGTGAATACAATCTACAGTCCTAATCACAGTGGTTGTTTATTTAATGCATACTAAGTTTGACGTGAAGTTTGTACTTTATTTTAGTTGTTATAAACTTCACAACACACATGCAAAAGATAAAATGCCTTTTTTTGTCATGGAACTATTTGTTGTTATGGACTATTACGAAAAAAAATAAAAAATGGAATAGCTATTTCCAATTCCATCTTATGAATAGTTAATGCGGTGCCCGCTGCTATGTACATCAGATTCGAACCAGCCAACCGATCCCGTTAGCTCGGTGGTCGAGTGGTAAGACATCTGCACTAGAAAGCAGGAGGTTGTGGGTTCGAGTCCCACCCGAGTGATTTTTTCCAACTTTCACTCAGGAGGTAACACACTGAGTATACAGTGTTGATACGGTGGTGAAGGGCAAAACCTAATTTGATTTATTTCTATGTGATTGCAAAAATGTGAATATTATTGTACAGCTTTACCTTCAGTTGATAATGCAGTTCCCAGCTTCCACAGCTCTAAGTGTGTCGGAAATTGAAAGAGTAGACACCCTGCATCAGGGGCACAGCACACACCAGATCTCTGATGAGGACAATCCATCAGAGCAGTTAATCAACACAAATTATATTGTACTCGAAATACTTAAACTGGAACACTGAAGCTTTTTGAAATGAGCACAGCCTCGGATTACAAGGTGTTGCTCAACAGGAGTAAGGGTTAATGTGCATACACACAGATAAAGTCCCACCCATAAAGGACGTGGGGTGCTGTGGTCCAATGGTTACCGTGTTCAACTCGTGTGCCGTGGTGCATGGGTTCAAATCCTAACCGTGGGAAACATGGTGCTTGCGCTCCTGAGCAAGGCGCTTTACCATTATTGCTTCGTCCTTCGGATGGGACGTGAAGCCGCAGGTCCCGTGTGTTGTGTAATGCACGTTAAAGAACCCAGTAACACTTATCGCTAAGAGAAGGGGTTTGCCCCAGTGTTTCTGGCAGTGGCTGCAATATGCGCCACAGCACCTTGTAAACCATTATAAAGGTGCTACATATAATGGTTCTCATATTTCTCTTCATTTACCTGTCTCTAATAATAGACATAGTTTCCAGTGCCTCGATCAGTACCTAATTTTTGGTAGATACGTGTGCTTTATAAGACTTCGGTATTATTATTTATTATTATATCAGTAGAGAGCTGATAGAATAGTCCCAATGAACAGGAGGGTCCATTGATGCCTTTAAATAATTTTGTTTCCTATCCATGTTGTAAGTTGCATATGCCCGTCGAATGCAAAACCACTATCGGAACATCACATTTTGTATCGGAAAAAACACAATTTCTGGAAATTTTAAACATACACAATTTATGCAAGCACATAAGGTGGTTAGGTAACATCGTTGTTTTCATTTCCCTAGAAAAGAAGGCAAGCAATGGCGATGAGTGATCCCTGGATATAAACTCACATGAGGAAAAGCAGAGATGACTCTTCTGATGTGAGTTGTCTGCTGTTTCCAATTCTTAGTAGGTTCAGCCTCGGCAGGGCTCACTAGCAAATTGGTATCCACACCTGGGCAAAAAATGTTATACAGAGGGTTTAAGGATAGTCACAGTGTTTGTTCTTTGTATACAGGGTGAGTAAAAAAAAACCCCGAAACCCAAATGTCAGGACCATTGTTTAAGTGAAGTTCTACATGTAGCACTTTCAAAATCTAGGATATGAAAGCCCAATTAATAAGCTTTCTTTTAGTACAATCACTCATGTACTTTTCAAGTTACAGAGTTTCAAACACAACCACCGTTTTAAAGTTCTGTCCACGGATCACAAAAAAGGTGTGTGTCTTTCAGCAAAAAGAAAACAATTCACACACATCCTTATGTGATTTGTTTTCATTTTGCTAAAAGAACGCTGAACTATTTGTGATCCGTGGACAGAACCTTAAGACGGCGGTTGTATTTAAAACTCCGTAACTTGAAAAGTACATGAGTGATTTGTATGATTCCTGTGCTAAAAACAAAGAATTGGACTTTTATATCGTAGATTTTGAAAGTGCTACATGCAGAACCTCACTAAAACAGTGGTCCCGACATTTGGGTTTCTTTTTTTTTTATTCATGTATATGCCAATGTCCCAGCCTCGTTACCAGCGTCTACTTTTCAGTCTCGAGACAAAAGTAGACCCTGAGAGGGAAACTTGCTTCTTATATTCTGATTCGATCCCGCAATAGCAAGAAATGGATTTATATTGTGTACATACTTGGTGACTTATTTCCAACGTATATTATGTGTTTTAATGTTCATTGTGAATATAGAAAGTCTAATCCTCCTCAAAAGACAATCTTCCCTTTTCCGTATGGCTTATCAAATTTAGTTCAATGCTGCATGTTGGATGGATAAGATTTTAACATAACATTTTTGAAGAAAAAAAATCATGTGATTTCTGATCTCGTGCCTCTTCAAATTGATTTCGTCTGTGCCCTTGATGCCGCATACAAAATTGCACACTGATTTAAAGCAAGGCCGGGAATCTGACTATTCCGTACCTAATTTTAATGTGCAAGACATCTGAATACATGCAAATGATTCAGTAACAGAGCATACCTCCCAATGCCATGAGGACTAGGTTGCCAATGATCACACAAAATCACATCTAGGACAAATTTCACACAGCTGCTTGATGGTTGTGGCCATCTACAGCAGAAAAAAATATGCTGCTATTCTCAAGCATATATGACGGTGTAGATGTGCTAGACATACTTGGCTGTGCCTACTGCTCCTGGTCATCATGACACAGGTTTCACTGGCAGAAAACCATGCACTTCAACCTCCCATGAAATTGGGCTTTTAGCAAGAATTATTACTAGGCCTGCCGGTGCATGTTTAGTTAGTAGGGACAGAATATCTTTCCAACTAGTCTACATTGTTTAGAGCAATCCTAATTTGACTCACATACTGTTGACACTCATCTGCTAAGCTTACCTCCAGACACCACCTGGTTTCCAACATGGACTAAGGCCTTGATGTCATGAGTGTGACCAACACTGTGAGCTCTGTCACTCAGATTGCGAGACCGTACCCACGTCAGTCTGTCAGAGCTACCGTCTTTATCTACCAGGTGAAACTGTGCAATGGAAGGATCCACTCCTGCTGTACAGACTGAACTCTCATCTTCACTTATACACAGTGTCAGCACATCGGCTTTGTGGCTTAAAAAACTCTGAAATTAAAGAAACAGATTGTCAAAATTTCCAGCACGCTGTAAACAAGGTGAATATGTACATTCTTCAATAGGGCTTGAAACACCCACTGAATCAAGCCCAGTGATTTAAGTGTTGGTCCAGTACTCTCTGTGACCATATTTAGCCAATGGTGAATTATTATTCTTATACTGAAACCAAGGAATCTCCAAAAGCGCCCTAGGCATTATAAGCTCGCAAGCCTGGAGAAACCTGTAGAGAGAAGACAATGAGATGAGGTGGATGGAAAGCCTGGTCCTATGGGGCCCGAAGACGCTATGAGGACACCAGAAATCCCCATAACTCAGTCCTATGTTGCCTAACATTTGCCATAACCGCATTATGGGGCTTTTGCCAAACCCAATAATGCGGTGATGGCCCACCATCATATACAC